>CM043719.1:12569580-12614344 GCA_023969325.1 Oryzias curvinotus | reverse complement strand
CTCTCTTTAGGCAGAGCATCAGTTCTCATGATCTGTGTCACACGGCACACGAGCACAAATTTTGTACAGCTCTTGCCAGCAGTCATCCAGGAACACATAGGCTCATAGCTGTACAGAATGTACCCCTCAACTGCAAAATGTTAACTAGTGTCCGAAACGGTGCTTTCCCCTCAATCAAAGCTTTTGTCATCATTTGCTTTCAAACTTGCTGCTTCATTACTCCAAACACATTGTGTAAGGCCTGTCTGTTCTCCCCGTTTAGATGGCAAGCTTTGTTGTGTTAACTAAGTCACGTATGCTAGCCATTTTTCTGCGTAATCAAAACAGTCTCAACCATTTGTACTTTTGTGCCCTTAGTGCCCAAGAAAGGAAAATTCTCCCATATGCAAGCTCAGTTGGCAATTGTGTCATTGTTAATTTCTTTGTGCAGTAAAGCTTGCATTCCCCTCTTTGTATGTACGTAACACAATGGCGTGCAGCAGCAGCTCCCTTCGATAGCTCAGTTGGTAGAGCGGAGGACTGTAGAATCAGAATCAGAAAGCCTTTATTGTCATTGTTACACAAGAAACTTGTGACAACGAGATTTCCGGTGCTCTCCAGCTGCTTAAACAATAAAAATAGATAATCTTCTAAAGAACAATAAACAATAATAAACAATAAATTTGTGTTTGACTGAAAATATACATATGTACAAAGCTACATAACTATTTTAAATTGCATTATATTGCACTGGGAATTGTTAATATTGCACATTAGTTACAGATATTGCACGAAGTTACAGCTTTTTGTGGGATTAACCTAGCTAGGCTAACTGAAATATATTTAACCAAACTTTTAGCATAGCAAGCAGTGGTGTTTTCCCCGTTTTTCATTTACTGCATTAAAACTACAGGCCAAAAATATAATTAGAGCATCAGCTAGCTCTAATAACGAATAATAACCGGACCTTTTCGTGTCGATTGCTGCACACAAAAATCAAAGTAATGCAAGTATCCATCTAATCAAATAAAGCCGTACTAAAGCCTCCTGCAGCATTTTATTTTCTCATCTTGTGTTTCCACTGCTCAGTTTATGGTTTACAATCTGCTTTTCTCATTTGATTCATTCCAGCTTTTAGGATGGAACCCAGATTCAGAAGACTGGCTAGTGCATTCTGAATTGTCAGACTCATCTGAAGCCATTCATTTAAAAAGGCAAAAAAGGAAAGCCATGGATGAAGCCCTTGTCCCCGGAAGCAGTCTTGGAAAAGGCAACAAAGAACCTGCGGGATCATCAGGAGATCTTTCCAACAGAAAGCATCTTTTTGGCTTCTTTGAGATCCAGTTTGGTATTTTCCAGGGCCAGACATTCAAATGGCTGCTGAAAATGCTTTAGGTTATGCTGCCTACCTTGTTGCTGCTATGAAGAGAGATCCAACAGGGGGTAGTAAAGACACCAAGGATCATGCCAGCAACAAACAAAGTTTCAGAGAATACATGGAAATGTTTCCATCTGCCAAAACTGCTGTGGCGATGAAAGAGGAGCAGTGGTCTCGAGAGAAGACACAGCCTAGTTTGTCCAGCCAGCCGGGACCATCAATGGCATCCTCTTCTTCTCAGTCTCTATCAACCTCTAATCCTTCTGCTGCAAGACCTCCCAGTTCACCATCACACCCCAAAACTCCTCAGCCCATCTCCACTTCGTCTCTCTCTTCACTATTAGTGGGTAATTTGGCCAAGGACAAAAACATTGAGAAAGCTGTAAAAAGGCTGGCGTCCCCATTTAAAGTCAGACCCTGTAAGAAAACAATTCTCTTTTTTTCCAAACCCTGAGTTACATTTATTCTTATTGGCAGTGGATGTTAATGCTGTGTTGTTGTTGTTTTTCAGCTTTGATACATGCACGGCCGCATTCCACATCCACAACTTTAAACAAGCCAGCTGGATCCCTATCTTCCTCACCTGCGCTTGTAGGATCCCCTTCACCCTCGAAGCCTCCCCCTCCTCCTCCTCCTCCTCCTCCTCCTCTTCCTCCTCCCTCCCAGTAGCAGGACCCTCTTCCCCACACCCAACTGTGGAAACCTCCATCAATCCTCCACAGACACCACTAGCCTTGGGCCCTAAAGCCAGTAAGCAGTTCTCCACCGCTGCTTATCCAAAAACTCCAAGTATGTACATTTCATATAGAATTTTTATGTCTTTACTCAAGCATGCATTTAAAGAAAAAACACACACACACCACTGACACACACATTTTTTTATATATATATTTTTCTCCAAGATTACCAACAGGCTGTTGAAGAGTCAGAGACGACTGACATGGAGATTGAGGACAGCTTCAATGAACCCGAAGAGTTTGAAGACTTCACTGTGGCCACTTTGGAGCCAGTGAGAACCTTCTCAGTCTCTTCAACGTCATCCTTGGCACCCACCAGCAGTCTGTCAGCTCCAGACCCTCAGCCTGGCCCCTCTTGGTCTCCTCCTCCTCCTCCTGAGGGTCCTTCAACGAGTGCGACACACTCAGTGCCTGGACCTACACCACCATCTCCCTCTTCATAAGCACCTGGACCTACACCACCATCTCCCTCTTCATCACCTTCCGCCACCACCTCTGTTCCCCCTTGTGGTTTATCCCCGGCTGAACAGAGCAGTGAGTTTAGTTCAACTTTTCTATTGAAAAAGTAAAAAGTAAAGTAGTATGTATGTTTTTTATTTATTTATTTTGTTTTGCAAATGGGAAAAAGGTCTAGGAGTCCTCTAGGAGTGCTTTAATTATAAGGATGTATCATGTTACTGTTTATTAAGGGATTTTCTTTTTTCTTTTACAGCCTCCAAAAAAGATTAAGTTAAGACTAAGTTATTTTCAAAAAGCATAAATGTCATTTCTCTTTCAATTTGATTCACTAACTGTTGTTCTTGTTTTCTAGGATTCTGTCGGCCCTGACAATGTGGAGGGTTATGGGGCAGTGCAGGAGCTGGCTGATTTCTTGGTCGGCCACCGGCACAATGACCTTGTGGTGACTGCAGAGGAGTCAAACCGGATCATTTCCCTGTGGCAGTCATTGGGGGATTATGATAAACAAAAAACGGTGTACTCCCAGCGTCACCAAGCCCACCTGAAGCAGGGAAGATTTAGAGCAACCAAAAAAATTGTAGCCACTGGCGTCGAAAGCACAAAAAGGTGAGTAGACAAAAAAAACACAAGAGCTTAGCCACCAAAAGAAGTGACACAAAACAAAAGGATTGGCTTTAAAATAATACTTTAAATCATATATCCTTGTTTTTTTGTTCTTGCTTTTCCCCCTCTTTTTTCAAGTAGGTGTTTTATCGGGGCTCACAGTCCTGCCCAGTGGCCAGACTGCAAACGAGTGACAGAAGCCATCTTTGTGAGACTCTGTGCCTTGTACCCAAACGCCGTCCGATGCGAAGGGAAGAAGGTTTCTCGGTTCACAATGGTGGTGCGGATGTACAGGACGATTAGAGAGTGCATCGTCTCAAATTCGCGAATTATGAGTGAGACCACCATCCAGCTCCCAGAAGTAAATGCTGCTACAGTCACACAATGGTAAGTAAATTAGAATGATTTTAATATATGACATTTTCAGTCTTTATGAATACATTTTCAACAACATCAAACAGAAAAAGATAAGAAGCTGTATCCTATAGAATGCATAGAGGAAAATCAAAACAGTTTAATTGACAAATAGGATCAAACAATAGTAGTGGGGCCTTTTTCATTTGTCTTGCATCTTATAAACACAAAGGCAGCTGGGGCTGTTACCCTGTTTTGATTCTATTGTTGAACCTTTTTGTTTTGCACGCATTTGCAGGTCATCTGTTTGACCAGCTGTTGGACAGGACAAGTTAAAAAAAAAAAAGAAAAACTACCATCTCCACTCCAGAAAGGACCACCTTTACATGTGGGGACCTCAGCTCAGCCGCACATTTGTGTGCTTCCGCCCAACACTGCTGGGGAGGCAAAACTTAAGCCAAAGCCACAGCAGCAGGCACTAGCACCCCAGCTGAGTTCTACACCCTTCATCATCCCATCAGGATCCACCTCACAGGTTTTGGTTCTCCCCTTTTTAAACGTCCCCTTCAGTTTTGTCATGCCTCCTCCTGCCGTGCCGATCATACTTGCTGTGCCGCCATCACCTCAGCCTGTTTCCAACACGCCATACACAACACAACAATACCGAAAGCGGAAAATGGAAGCAGAAAAAATGGGTATTATGAAAAGGAAATACATAAAAAAACAAAAACCATAACGTGCAGCAAATGCGGTGGAAACAGACAGCCACCATCCCACCGTCAGTACTTTGGGAACTGGTTCTGTGAAGCCACTAAGACTCCGTCGTATGACAAATTGAGGGCTGATCTAGAGAAGCGTGGATATGGGGGAAAAAAAGAGAGGAAATGACCCACCACCACCACCAGCACCACCACTTTAAACAAAAAGCAGTCCTTGCACAGAAAAAATAATGTGCATTGAAGGAATTTATGTTTTTGGTAATTTCATTAGGGTTGTCAGTCTTAAATTTATTACATAGAAGATAAGTCATTTGCTGAAGTGTGTGTGTTGTAACATCCTATGTACTTTAAAGAAGCTTCCTTAAAGCTGCATATGTGAGAGGTTTCAGGAATGCAGCTTCAATCTCATCCCCCCTTCAGGAGAAACCGGCTTTGATCTTCTAAGGCCATTTGGTTGCTGGTCTGACATGGGCCATAAAATTAACTATCTCTGGGACTGTAGCTGTGGGAATCACTCCAGGCGTCCGTTCACGTGTGAGGAACAAAGCTCTAGGATCGACCTCCTGCGGTGACAGTTCCTGCCACCCATGGGGATTCCGTACTGCGTCCATCTGTGAGGTCCCCCCAGAGACCAGATGCTGTGATGGACTGGAGGAAGTAGGCGGGCTCCTCTGTCAGCCAATCTTGAGCAGCCAGAGGCGGAGATACAGCAGCCATCTTGTTTCCGGGGGAGGAGATTCTGACCACATGCTTAAAAGAGCCATGCTTTGGGAAAAGCTGTGTCTCCAGACTTCCTGCATGTAAAATCGGATTGTAACCTCTTGCGTATTGCAGGCCTTGATTTTGGACACCCAGATCGATCTGTTTTATCTTTGTTTAGAGCTCTTTGTTAGGGAAATACATTTTGTTTATCTTTTATCTTAAAGGAATCCGTGGTTTTCTTGTTTTCAACTTTTTGAACATGCAAAGAAAATATCTACAAAGCGACTAGATATTTTTCTCCTTCATTTATGGTGACCCCGACGTGATAAAAGTGACGGCAGGAAGCCGGCGGATTGGATCCGAGTTATTGAGGATGTTTGAAGAGATCTCTGAGACTTTCGGCGAAAAGTCAGTGCACTGTTCCTCCCACGATTCTACTTTCCTTGAGGCCTCCCACACGGTAAGCCAGAGCCTGAATTCTGCGTATTGAGTACGTTATTCAACTAGTGAATAACTCAAATTGTGGGAAAGTAAAGTGTGTGAGCGGCATAGTGCACAATTGGTTTGTGGTTTATTCGTGTCCCTGGACAATGGTCAAAATACGGAGAATTGATTATTTGCAAATTAAGCTACGGCATTTCGGTGCGCGTGAGCAGGAAAAATAGTGAGGTGGGTTTTACCGTCCCCTGAACAAAAGGTGTTCATAAATTCGGTAAGATTTGCGTCCTGTTGGAGCCTTTGCGGCTGGATCCGCATAAAAAACAGTGTTTGGTTAAATAAATTCGTAGGTTTTTGTCTGTTTCCTTGGTTGCCTCAAAGGCAAAAAACAGTGTTAGCATAGAAACTAATTTTCACAGGAGGGGGCCGAGTCAGCAGTGACTGACCCCCAGAGCACATTTGAAGAAACAGGACAGGAGAGAGGGGGGGAGGTTGAACAACTGAAGAAAAACAATTCTTTACACTGCTGAAAGAATTCACACAGGATAAAAGGTGTTTTAACAAAGAAAAGGGACACTAACATGAATTTTGACTTTTGATGCCCTCAGAGACAGCAGTAATGACGTGTCATGCTCAGCCATTCGGAGGCCAAATCAGGAAGATGGGTGGAAAAATCCTGGGATGAGCGGGCCACCCAGGAGACCCCAACAGCAGTTGGAAACGGCATCTATGGCGCTCTGAACCCTTGGGCATGTGACAGCCCACAACGAGGTGCCCAACAGCAGAATGCACAGACCAAGAGGCAGAGGGTCTGGAGGAAAAATGAACAGTACCCATGACCACTCCAAGCCCTCCGCCACCGTGGCGAGGACCACAGGGGCAAGTCGGACAATACCACTTGATGATGCAGGAGCCATTGTCTTTTCCAAGCTCAGAGGAAACCACTGATGACTCTACTGGACACTCTACCTGCTCTGACAAATGAACAAATGACTTTTGAACAGATGGTGGATTGGACTTGAACAGATTTGAACAGATGGTGCATGGGTGCATTCACCACACACGCCTGTGAATCTGTTGGGACGGGACATTCTTGTAAAAACAGGAGCCAGCAGACTGGATGCCATGCCGCACACCACAGCCAACCCCCACTGCAGACATCTAAAGGGCCCTGAAACGCCAGGTGGTTTCGTTAATTTCAGGTTTGAAGCCTGGACTCCTGTGTTTGAAGCCTCCGAATGGTCTGACCTGTACACTCCATAATGACAGAGCATGATTAACAGTAAGAAGTATTTCAGCAGGTAGAAGACCACACATGGCATTTGACCTACACTGACATATATTAGCCCTGAGGGCGAGCGGCTTATTGTGCATTCATACACTCACAAATGCAATGATACTAGCTGTCAGACACAGCTGTATCTCACATAGGATTAGACTAAGCAGGACATTAACAACACATTGGTAGAATTGTGTTTTTTCAGGTGTTCACTTTTCCTCCCTCAATAAAATGTACAGGTTAACCGTTCATCCAACGACAAATTCCTGAGTTCTGGACCATTTCTGCATTGTCAAACATCGCAGCAGGCAGAAGAAAGATCATGAAGATGCAGAGGTGCTCTTAAACACGCTCTCTGATGCTTCATGGTCCACAGGTTCATTTATATTGGTTCAAATTTCACTGTCCCCCAGTGGTGATTCAGGTAATTGCAGCAGCACAGGCTTCACTGTCCCCACAGTGGTGATTCAGGAAATTGCAGGAGCACAGGCTTCACTGTCCCCCCAGTGGTGATTCAGGAAATTGCAGGAGCACAGACTTCACTCTCCCCCTAGTGTTGATTCAGGTAACTGCAGGAGCACGACCTTTTCTCAGTACCCCAGGGTGACGTATGCAGATGGAGTGATGGATGGATGGAACTTTGATTGGTTTGTGGAACTCTGGTGTAGCATTCGCATTCGTTTAGTGTCATCATTTTTGGACTAATTTTGAAAGCAGATGGTAATTTTATCGCAGGGCTTATGCTTTAAAAGCTGTTAATGACGTCACCATTACTCTAGGCCTACCCGTTCCTGACTTATATTGTATGCTGTCAACTTTTAGCCTAAAAATGTGTGTTGTTCACTGCCATTGATTGAACAAATGTTTTCTTTTGCATTCCATTAAATAAAAATAGCAGACATTTATTCGCATTTCAGTACAGATGAGTTACAAATTCTCCTGGCATTCTCGCACACTGTTTGAAGTCTCTCTATGAGAGGGTTGTGTTTTGATGACTTTCTACCAGCAGCACCAACTACTGAAATTTGCCTGTGAGTAATGAAGGATCTTCTGTTGCAGTTGTGCGATTTTGGGTTTTGAAGTGTAACAGGAATTTGCACTTTAGCAGAAAGGAAATCGCATTTTTTAGCAGAACTAAATCTTCAATGTTTATGGAGCATAGAAAGCCTACTTTGAACCATTACAAGTGGAAATAGTTTGGACATTTGGTTTTTGGATTTTGTGAATATGATAAACACTTTCTTCTTTGTTTTATGGAACACATGGTCCCCCTTAAGTAGTTTCATTTCTTCACGTTATAATCTTGCCTTCACAGGAACGTGGACAGAACGCCTGTTCACCTTACCGGTGAACAAAAAATTCTTTGTTGTTTTTATGTTTTTAATTTCCATTTCTTTCGTTTTATGTGTTTGTGCCTTATCTTTGTTTTAATCTACATTGTTTCACTCCACTAGTGTCCTGGGATTTTCTTCCCAGGCCAAGACAGGGAGGTGGAGGTGGAAAGAGGTCTCAGTGATTCTTTGAAGGAAATTGTGTTAAATTATTATTGTTTCAGTTTTCATCGTTTGTCTAGGAAGAGATTGACCTTTTTACCTTTTGTGTGTCTGTTCATCTGGTTCTCTCATCCACAGCAAGGAGGAGTGGGAAATTGTATACTGTCCTGGAGTTAGAATCCACCACACATGTCATTAGACGACAGCCCCTAATAAACTTTTCTCTTTGTTTTGAATTTGTATACTCCCACCTATGTTTTCCATGAAAACCGCACGAAGAGAAGCAGACCTTGGAGAGGAAAACGTGGTGGACATTTTCCACCACATATTGCTCCTCTTCTGCGAATGCGTAATTTTATTCTTGTCTCACTGTGTTTTGTCTTTGTTATTGCTTATTTATTTTTATTTTTTTTAAGTTCCTGATCCTAACCTAAATAAATATTCAGATCCACAGCAGACTCATCTTGGGGAGACACCCCAAGCTCTTTTGCAGCCGTTCTGTTGTATCACATGTGTCAGATTGAATAATTACCAGGCTTATTGAGAAGTCCATAGGGGGCCAGGTCCAAGCTTGCCAGAGCTTGTGGGACATGCAGGAGGAGGACGTGAGTGGTCAAAGCCCTGAATGACTTTTTGGATTTTGTTGCAATACTAACCAACTAACTAAATAATATTAACAGAATATTGCTGTTCTCATTTGGCCAGAACACATGAATGTTTGACAATTCTATTTTTCTTTCGTCCCCTGTGTGATTTTGTTTTGTCCTAACATCTCTCCATTTCTCCCCCTTAATTCTAGGTGTTCTTTTTCTTCCAGGAAGTGTTATTTTTTATTGTCTTTATATTTTATATTTTTACTTTTTAAATAATTTCAATTTGCACTTTTATTTTTATTTTCAAATTTACATTTTTGTATTCTCTTAATTTGCTTCTACACTCATTGCATCAATGAACAAAAATCCCATATATTGATTGTGCTGCAGAATGTGAGGGCTTACGACCACAGCTGGACCTGCTGAAATGTTTAGTCATTGTTTGATGTATGTGTTTTTGTGTGACCTCACTTCATGAGGTCAAGACAGGGAACTGAAGGAATTTATGTTTTTGGTAATTTCATTAGGGTTGTCAGTCTTAAATTTATTACATAGAAGATAAGTCATTTGCTGAAGTGTGTGTGTTTTAACATCCTATGTACTTTAAAGAAGCTTCCTTAAAGCTGCATATGTGAGAGGTTTCAGGAATGCAGCTTCAATCTCATCCCCCCTTCAGGAGAAACCGGCTTTGATCTTCTAAGGCCATTTGGTTGCAGGTCTGACATGGGCCATAAAATTAACTATCTCTGGGACTGTAGCTGTGGGAATCACTCCAGGCGTCCGTTCACGTGTGAGGAACAAAGCTCTAGGATCGACCTCCTGCGGTGACAGTTCCTGCCACCCATGGGGATTCCGTACTGCGTCCATCTGTGAGGTCCCCCCAGAGACCAGATGCTGTGATGGACTCGAGGAAGTAGGCGGGCCCCTCGTTCAGCCACTCTTGAGCAGCCAGAGGCGGAGATACAGCAGCCATCTTGTTTCCGGGGGAGGAGATTCTGACCACATGCTTAAAAGAGCCATGCTTTGGGAAAAGCTGTGTCTCCAGACTTCCTGCATGTAAAATCGGATTGTAACCTCTTGCGTATTGCAGGCCTTGATTTTGGACACCCAGATCGATCTGTTTTATCTTTGTTTAGAGCTCTTTGTTAGGGAAATACATTTTGTTTATCTTTTATCTTAAAGGAATCCGTGGTTTTCTTGTTTTCAACTTTTTGAACACGCAAAGAAAATATCTACAAAGCGACTAGATATTTTTCTCCTTCAGCATCCAAAGCACCTATTGTTTTATATTGGTTTATATTTTTTTAAACATTGTAATGATGACACCATCCTTTATATATTTTTTCTAAAATATTTTGTTGGTGTTTTCTGTAAGAATTATTGTGTTTTTTCAGCTTTAAGTTGTCTTTCTTGTTTGAATGTACCACCACCAGCACCACCACAAAAAGCAGTCCTTGCACAGAGAAATTTGCACATCCAAAGCACCTATTGTTTTATATTGGTTTATTTTTGTGCTTTTCTCGCGCCCGATGCAGGGCTCGAACCCGCGGCCTTTGTATGCGTTCCTTCAAATTGTGAAAGTTTTATGTAGACTGACGGGTGCCGTCCTTGGCGCAGTAGGCAGCGCGTCAGTCTCATAATCTGAAGGTTGTGAGCTCGACCCTCACACGAGGCACTGCCTTTGCACAGCTCTTCCCAGCAGTCACCCAGGAACACCTAGGATCATAGCTGTCGTTCACCTCAACTGCAAAATGAGCGCGTTGTCAACATGTGCTCTCATTACTAAATAAACCTTACTGTTGCAAATAACCGGTCATGTTAGAGTATCCTAAAGTAACACCTTAGGTTACTTGTTCAATTCCGGCTGGAAGGACCTCTTTCAGACATTGCTGTCTTACCAATCATACCTTGTAAAACACCCAATTGTGCAAACCACAAAAGAAGCCTTACTGTTGCAAATCAGCATCTGGGTCAACTTGAAAAGAGTATCCCAAAGAAACAGTTTAAAGTATGATTTCATAGGAGCGCACTGCTTCTCTGTGTGTTCTATGCTTTGCATGGCCTCATTGGCTCTTTAGGCAGAGCATCAGTCTCATAATCTGTGTCACACGAGGCACAAATTTTGTACAGCTCTTGCCAGCAGTCATCCAGGAACACATAGGCTCATAGCTGTACAGAATGTTCCCCTCAACTGCAAAATGTTAACTAGTGTCCACAACGGTGCTTTCCCCTCAGACAAAGCTTTTGCCATCATTTGCTTTCAAACTTGCTGCTTCATTACTCCAAACACATTGTGTAAGGCCTATCTGTTCTCCCCGTTTCGATGGCAAGCTTTGTTGTGTTAACTAAGCCACGTATGCTAGCCATTTTTCTGCGTAATCAAAACAGTCTCAACCATTTGTACTTTTGTGCCCTTAGTGCCCAAGAAAGGAACATTCTCCCATATGCAAGCTCAGTTGGCAATTGTGTCATTGTTATTTTCTTTGTGCAGTAAAGCTTGCATTCCCCTCTTTGTATGTACGTAACACAATGGCGTGCAGCAGCAGCTCCCTTCGATAGCTCAGTTGGTAGAGCGGAGGACTGTAGGCTGAAAAACATAGGCATCCTTAGGTCGCTGGTTCAATTCCGGCTCGAAGGAGCTTTTTCGTGCACCGTTGTCTTACCATTCATACCTTCCTTATTACGATAAGAATGCTTACTCTTCCCAGTGAGCTTTCTTGGGACCTTTGTCTTAAACTTCAACCGCACTTCTGCTGTCAATTCAAATGTCTCCCTGAAAGAAGTGCCTGACGTGAATTTGGTTTTAGGTCTTATGGGGTAACGCCGTTGAGACACATGGAGTGTGTGTACACCTTTCCAAGCAATAAAAAGAGAGCGCAAATCAGGCATAGGGATTTCACCTGTTAGCAGGTTTCTGCCACTAAGCAGATTAGCCAAGCAAATGTAAAGCACCCATTGTGGGTAGCAGACAAAAGAAGCATTAGTGTTGCAAATTAGCAGTCGCATCAACTTGCAAAGAGTATCCCAAAGAAATGGCTGAAAGTGATAGTCATAGGAAAGTCATAGGAGAAGGACTATGTGTGTGTTTGTGTGATCGAGTCTTTTCACGGCCTCGTTGGCGCAGTAGGCAGCGCGTCAGTCTCATAATCTGAAGGTCGTGAGTTCGACCCTCACACGAGGCACTGGTTTTGCACAGCTCTTCCCAGCAGTCACCCAGGAACGCCTAGGATCATAGCTGTCGTTCACCTCAACTGCAAAATGTGGACGAGCCCCAATGGCAGCGCCTTGTCAACATGTGCTCTCATTACTAAATAACCCTTACTGTTGCAAATAACCCGTCATGTTAGAGTATCCTAAAGTAACACCTTAGGTTGCTTGTTCAATTCCGGCTGGAAGGACTTCTTTCAGACATCGCTGTCTTACCAATTATACCTTGTAAAACACCCAATTGTGCAAACCACAAAAGAAGCCTTACTGTTGCAAATCAGCATCTGGGTCAACTTGAAAAGAGTATCCCAAAGAAACAGTTTAAAGTATGATTTCATAGGAGCGCACTGCTTCTCTGTGTGTTCTATGCTTTGCATGGCCTCATTGGCTCTTTAGGCAGAGCATCAGTCTCATAATCTGTGTCACACGAGGCACAAATTTTGTACAGCTCTTGCCAGCAGTCATCCAGGAACACATAGGCTCATAGCTGTACAGAATGTTCCCCTCAACTGCAAAATGTTAACTAGTGTCCACAACGGTGCTTTCCCCTCAGACAAAGCTTTTGCCATCATTTGCTTTCAAACTTGCTGCTTCATTACTCCAAACACATTGTGTAAGGCCTATCTGTTCTCCCCGTTTCGATGGCAAGCTTTGTTGTGTTAACTAAGCCACGTATGCTAGCCATTTTTCTGCGTAATCAAAACAGTCTCAACCATTTGTACTTTTGTGCCCTTAGTGCCCAAGAAAGGAACATTCTCCCATATGCAAGCTCAGTTGGCAATTGTGTCATTGTTATTTTCTTTGTGCAGTAAAGCTTGCATTCCCCTCTTTGTATGTACGTAACACAATGGCGTGCAGCAGCAGCTCCCTTCGATAGCTCAGTTGGTAGAGCGGAGGACTGTAGGCTGAAAAACATAGGCATCCTTAGGTCGCTGGTTCAATTCCGGCTCGAAGGAGCTTTTTCGTGCACCGTTGTCTTACCATTCATACCTTCCTTATTACGATAAGAATGCTTACTCTTCCCAGTGAGCTTTCTTGGGACCTTTGTCTTAAAGTGTGGGTGACATGGCCTATTTTAATAAGCCAATATATAGTAAATAGTCTCTATTTCATGTTGCGATTGTTTTTAATATTTTTCGAAAAAGAATAAATAACGAAAAACGCGATATAAACAACGAGGACGGCCGCCGGCTTCACGCATTCCGCCAAATTCGCGCCGCCCTGTTTGTGACGTAACGAAAGGCAGACAACATGGCTAGCACCGATAGCGAAGCACAGAGTGATGCTACCATCTTCCAGCCAAGACCACTTAAATTTGTTTTTTTTATCGTCTTCTCACAACTGAGGTCGTGACCACGCTCAATAATGACGATGCCCGCATTATTGATCGCAAACTCTTCAGATTTGTTTGTGAAAGTTTAGCGTGTGTCCCCAGTTTTGGTCTCTAGGGGATCCGTCACACTGACCACGTGGTACAGACAGAGCCAATCAGAGCCGTCGACGCATCCGAAAGCAACTAAAACGTCCCGTCATTGGTCAATTAGGCCGGGTAGACGAGAGATAGCCGCGACCATAGAGGAAGCGATCCGCAGAGAAATATAGAAAATAAAGCTAAAATTCGCCGATTTAAGACAATTTTTTCATCCGGAAAGCGATTTGTCCATAGAGATCAGGTCTTTATTTCCAGGAAAGTACGTTCGGTTTGCTCAAAAACCCGGATTTCCGGGAATTCCCGGAAGATTTTCATCACTGAACGTTAAACTCACTCTCTTTTGTAATAAATACATTATGTAATAAACGTTAAACTCACTCTCTTTTGTGCCAGCTTTTCGGTCACAGATTTTCTCTTTTTGTACTGGCTCCTGCCAGTGCTGGTACTGGGCGTTTCTGTTTTTCGGACGTGCGCTGAACTTGTTTTGTCCATTGTTTCAGCAGCGTTTCTTGTTTTGGGAATTTATACACAGATACACTTTCACTAGAAGTATTGCTACATCCAGCTGCCACACAACGACTTGGCATGTTGATGATTAACAGAGAATTAACGAGAATTAAAGATGATTAACGAGAGAAACGAAGACTACCTGCTTTGTTTACATGCTGTCCGAAGCGGAACTACGGAAGTCAATGCCTTTCGTGACGTCACAGGTCATATCAGGGTCACTTCCAGTCTGCGCTCTTAGCGGCAAATTTCAAATCTCTGATTCCTTTGAAAGATGTCTATTATTCATATGCTTCGGATTTTTTTCGACGCGAACTATTGGTATCAATAGAATCAGCGTTTAAAGGGCTTTTTTATTTGACAAAGTTGTTCAAAGCATGGCATCCACACTTTAAACTTCAACCGCACTTCTGCTGTCAATTCAAATGTCTCCCTGAAAGAAGTGCCTGACTTGAATTTGGTTTTAGGTCTTATGGGGTAACGCCGTTGAGACACATGGAGTGTGTGTACACCTTTCCAAGCAATAAAAAGAGAGCGCAAATCAGGCATAGGGATTTCACCTGTTAGCAGGTTTCTGCCACTAAGCAGATTAGCCAAGCAAATGTAAAGCACCCATTGTGGGTAGCAGACAAAAGAAGCATTAGTGTTGCAAATTAGCAGTCGCATCAACTTGCAAAGAGTATCCCAAAGAAATGGCTGAAAGTGATAGTCATAGGAAAGTCATAGGAGAAGGACTATGTGTGTGTTTGTGTGATCGAGTCTTTTCACGGCCTCGTTGGCGCAGTAGGCAGCGCGTCAGTCTCATAATCTGAAGGTCGTGAGTTCGACCCTCACACGAGGCACTGGTTTTGCACAGCTCTTCCCAGCAGTCACCCAGGAACGCCTAGGATCATAGCTGTCGTTCACCTCAACTGCAAAATGTGGACGAGCCCCAATGGCAGCGCCTTGTCAACATGTGCTCTCATTACTAAATAACCCTTACTGTTGCAAATAACCCGTCATGTTAGAGTATCCTAAAGTAACACCTTAGGTTGCTTGTTCAATTCCGGCTGGAAGGACTTCTTTCAGACATCGCTGTCTTACCAATTATACCTTGTAAAACACCCAATTGTGCAAACCACAAAAGAAGCCTTACTGTTGCAAATCAGCATCTGGGTCAACTTGAAAAGAGTATCCCAAAGAAACAGTTTAAAGTATGATTTCATAGGAGCGCACTGCTTCTCTGTGTGTTCTATGCTTTGCATGGCCTCATTGGCTCTTTAGGCAGAGCATCAGTCTCATAATCTGTGTCACACGAGGCACAAATTTTGTACAGCTCTTGCCAGCAGTCATCCAGGAACACATAGGCTCATAGCTGTACAGAATGTTCCCCTCAACTGCAAAATGTTAACTAGTGTCCACAACGGTGCTTTCCCCTCAGACAAAGCTTTTGCCATCATTTGCTTTCAAACTTGCTGCTTCATTACTCCAAACACATTGTGTAAGGCCTATCTGTTCTCCCCGTTTCGATGGCAAGCTTTGTTGTGTTAACTAAGCCACGTATGCTAGCCATTTTTCTGCGTAATCAAAACAGTCTCAACCATTTGTACTTTTGTGCCCTTAGTGCCCAAGAAAGGAACATTCTCCCATATGCAAGCTCAGTTGGCAATTGTGTCATTGTTATTTTCTTTGTGCAGTAAAGCTTGCATTCCCCTCTTTGTATGTACGTAACACAATGGCGTGCAGCAGCAGCTCCCTTCGATAGCTCAGTTGGTAGAGCGGAGGACTGTAGGCTGAAAAACATAGGCATCCTTAGGTCGCTGGTTCAATTCCGGCTCGAAGGAGCTTTTTCGTGCACCGTTGTCTTACCATTCATACCTTCCTTATTACGATAAGAATGCTTACTCTTCCCAGTGAGCTTTCTTGGGACCTTTGTCTTAAACTTCAACCGCACTTCTGCTGTCAATTCAAATGTCTCCCTGAAAGAAGTGCCTGACGTGAATTTGGTTTTAGGTCTTATGGGGTAACGCCGTTGAGACACATGGAGTGTGTGTACACCTTTCCAAGCAATAAAAAGAGAGCGCAAATCAGGCATAGGGATTTCACCTGTTAGCAGGTTTCTGCCACTAAGCAGATTAGCCAAGCAAATGTAAAGCACCCATTGTGGGTAGCAGACAAAAGAAGCATTAGTGTTGCAAATTAGCAGTCGCATCAACTTGCAAAGAGTATCCCAAAGAAATGGCTGAAAGTGATAGTCATAGGAAAGTCATAGGAGAAGGACTATGTGTGTGTTTGTGTGATCGAGTCTTTTCACGGCCTCGTTGGCGCAGTAGGCAGCGCGTCAGTCTCATAATCTGAAGGTCGTGAGTTCGACCCTCACACGAGGCACTGGTTTTGCACAGCTCTTCCCAGCAGTCACCCAGGAACGCCTAGGATCATAGCTGTCGTTCACCTCAACTGCAAAATGTGGACGAGCCCCAATGGCAGCGCCTTGTCAACATGTGCTCTCATTACTAAATAACCCTTACTGTTGCAAATAACCCGTCATGTTAGAGTATCCTAAAGTAACACCTTAGGTTGCTTGTTCAATTCCGGCTGGAAGGACTTCTTTCAGACATCGCTGTCTTACCAATTATACCTTGTAAAACACCCAATTGTGCAAACCACAAAAGAAGCCTTACTGTTGCAAATCAGCATCTGGGTCAACTTGAAAAGAGTATCCCAAAGAAACAGTTTAAAGTATGATTTCATAGGAGCGCACTGCTTCTCTGTGTGTTCTATGCTTTGCATGGCCTCATTGGCTCTTTAGGCAGAGCATCAGTCTCATAATCTGTGTCACACGAGGCACAAATTTTGTACAGCTCTTGCCAGCAGTCATCCAGGAACACATAGGCTCATAGCTGTACAGAATGTTCCCCTCAACTGCAAAATGTTAACTAGTGTCCACAACGGTGCTTTCCCCTCAGACAAAGCTTTTGCCATCATTTGCTTTCAAACTTGCTGCTTCATTACTCCAAACACATTGTGTAAGGCCTATCTGTTCTCCCCGTTTCGATGGCAAGCTTTGTTGTGTTAACTAAGCCACGTATGCTAGCCATTTTTCTGCGTAATCAAAACAGTCTCAACCATTTGTACTTTTGTGCCCTTAGTGCCCAAGAAAGGAACATTCTCCCATATGCAAGCTCAGTTGGCAATTGTGTCATTGTTATTTTCTTTGTGCAGTAAAGCTTGCATTCCCCTCTTTGTATGTACGTAACACAATGGCGTGCAGCAGCAGCTCCCTTCGATAGCTCAGTTGGTAGAGCGGAGGACTGTAGGCTGAAAAACATAGGCATCCTTAGGTCGCTGGTTCAATTCCGGCTCGAAGGAGCTTTTTCGTGCACCGTTGTCTTACCATTCATACCTTCCTTATTACGATAAGAATGCTTACTCTTCCCAGTGAGCTTTCTTGGGACCTTTGTCTTAAACTTCAACCGCACTTCTGCTGTCAATTCAAATGTCTCCCTGAAAGAAGTGCCTGACTTGAATTTGGTTTTAGGTCTTATGGGGTAACGCCGTTGAGACACATGGAGTGTGTGTACACCTTTCCAAGCAATAAAAAGAGAGCGCAAATCAGGCATAGGGATTTCACCTGTTAGCAGGTTTCTGCCACTAAGCAGATTAGCCAAGCAAATGTAAAGCACCCATTGTGGGTAGCAGACAAAAGAAGCATTAGTGTTGCAAATTAGCAGTCGCATCAACTTGCAAAGAGTATCCCAAAGAAATGGCTGAAAGTGATAGTCATAGGAAAGTCATAGGAGAAGGACTATGTGTGTGTTTGTGTGATCGAGTCTTTTCACGGCCTCGTTGGCGCAGTAGGCAGCGCGTCAGTCTCATAATCTGAAGGTCGTGAGTTCGACCCTCACACGAGGCACTGGTTTTGCACAGCTCTTCCCAGCAGTCACCCAGGAACGCCTAGGATCATAGCTGTCGTTCACCTCAACTGCAAAATGTGGACGAGCCCCAATGGCAGCGCCTTGTCAACATGTGCTCTCATTACTAAATAACCCTTACTGTTGCAAATAACCCGTCATGTTAGAGTATCCTAAAGTAACACCTTAGGTTGCTTGTTCAATTCCGGCTGGAAGGACTTCTTTCAGACATCGCTGTCTTACCAATTATACCTTGTAAAACACCCAATTGTGCAAACCACAAAAGAAGCCTTACTGTTGCAAATCAGCATCTGGGTCAACTTGAAAAGAGTATCCCAAAGAAACAGTTTAAAGTATGATTTCATAGGAGCGCACTGCTTCTCTGTGTGTTCTATGCTTTGCATGGCCTCATTGGCTCTTTAGGCAGAGCATCAGTCTCATAATCTGTGTCACACGAGGCACAAATTTTGTACAGCTCTTGCCAGCAGTCATCCAGGAACACATAGGCTCATAGCTGTACAGAATGTTCCCCTCAACTGCAAAATGTTAACTAGTGTCCACAACGGTGCTTTCCCCTCAGACAAAGCTTTTGCCATCATTTGCTTTCAAACTTGCTGCTTCATTACTCCAAACACATTGTGTAAGGCCTATCTGTTCTCCCCGTTTCGATGGCAAGCTTTGTTGTGTTAACTAAGCCACGTATGCTAGCCATTTTTCTGCGTAATCAAAACAGTCTCAACCATTTGTACTTTTGTGCCCTTAGTGCCCAAGAAAGGAACATTCTCCCATATGCAAGCTCAGTTGGCAATTGTGTCATTGTTATTTTCTTTGTGCAGTAAAGCTTGCATTCCCCTCTTTGTATGTACGTAACACAATGGCGTGCAGCAGCAGCTCCCTTCGATAGCTCAGTTGGTAGAGCGGAGGACTGTAGGCTGAAAAACATAGGCATCCTTAGGTCGCTGGTTCAATTCCGGCTCGAAGGAGCTTTTTCGTGCACCGTTGTCTTACCATTCATACCTTCCTTATTACGATAAGAATGCTTACTCTTCCCAGTGAGCTTTCTTGGGACCTTTGTCTTAAACTTCAACCGCACTTCTGCTGTCAATTCAAATGTCTCCCTGAAAGAAGTGCCTGACGTGAATTTGGTTTTAGGTCTTATGGGGTAACGCCGTTGAGACACATGGAGTGTGTGTACACCTTTCCAAGCAATAAAAAGAGAGCGCAAATCAGGCATAGGGATTTCACCTGTTAGCAGGTTTCTGCCACTAAGCAGATTAGCCAAGCAAATGTAAAGCACCCATTGTGGGTAGCAGACAAAAGAAGCATTAGTGTTGCAAATTAGCAGTCGCATCAACTTGCAAAGAGTATCCCAAAGAAATGGCTGAAAGTGATAGTCATAGGAAAGTCATAGGAGAAGGACTATGTGTGTGTTTGTGTGATCGAGTCTTTTCACGGCCTCGTTGGCGCAGTAGGCAGCGCGTCAGTCTCATAATCTGAAGGTCGTGAGTTCGACCCTCACACGAGGCACTGGTTTTGCACAGCTCTTCCCAGCAGTCACCCAGGAACGCCTAGGATCATAGCTGTCGTTCACCTCAACTGCAAAATGTGGACGAGCCCCAATGGCAGCGCCTTGTCAACATGTGCTCTCATTACTAAATAACCCTTACTGTTGCAAATAACCCGTCATGTTAGAGTATCCTAAAGTAACACCTTAGGTTGCTTGTTCAATTCCGGCTGGAAGGACTTCTTTCAGACATCGCTGTCTTACCAATTATACCTTGTAAAACACCCAATTGTGCAAACCACAAAAGAAGCCTTACTGTTGCAAATCAGCATCTGGGTCAACTTGAAAAGAGTATCCCAAAGAAACAGTTTAAAGTATGATTTCATAGGAGCGCACTGCTTCTCTGTGTGTTCTATGCTTTGCATGGCCTCATTGGCTCTTTAGGCAGAGCATCAGTCTCATAATCTGTGTCACACGAGGCACAAATTTTGTACAGCTCTTGCCAGCAGTCATCCAGGAACACATAGGCTCATAGCTGTACAGAATGTTCCCCTCAACTGCAAAATGTTAACTAGTGTCCACAACGGTGCTTTCCCCTCAGACAAAGCTTTTGTCATCATTTGCTTTCAAACTTGCTGCTTCATTACTCCAAACACATTGTGTAAGGCCTATCTGTTCTCCCCGTTTCGATGGCAAGCTTTGTTGTGTTAACTAAGCCACGTATGCTAGCCATTTTTCTGCGTAATCAAAACAGTCTCAACCATTTGTACTTTTGTGCCCTTAGTGCCCAAGAAAGGAACATTCTCCCATATGCAAGCTCAGTTGGCAATTGTGTCATTGTTATTTTCTTTGTGCAGTAAAGCTTGCATTCCCCTCTTTGTATGTACGTAACACAATGGCGTGCAGCAGCAGCTCCCTTCGATAGCTCAGTTGGTAGAGCGGAGGACTGTAGGCTGAAAAACATAGGCATCCTTAGGTCGCTGGTTCAATTCCGGCTCGAAGGAGCTTTTTCGTGCACCGTTGTCTTACCATTCATACCTTCCTTATTACGATAAGAATGCTTACTCTTCCCAGTGAGCTTTCTTGGGACCTTTGTCTTAAACTTCAACCGCACTTCTGCTGTCAATTCAAATGTCTCCCTGAAAGAAGTGCCTGACTTGAATTTGGTTTTAGGTCTTATGGGGTAACGCCGTTGAGACACATGGAGTGTGTGTACACCTTTCCAAGCAATAAAAAGAGAGCGCAAATCAGGCATAGGGATTTCACCTGTTAGCAGGTTTCTGCCACTAAGCAGATTAGCCAAGCAAATGTAAAGCACCCATTGTGGGTAGCAGACAAAAGAAGCATTAGTGTTGCAAATTAGCAGTCGCATCAACTTGCAAAGAGTATCCCAAAGAAATGGCTGAAAGTGATAGTCATAGGAAAGTCATAGGAGAAGGACTATGTGTGTGTTTGTGTGATCGAGACTTTTCACGGCCTCGTTGGCGCCCCCGGCCGCTTGTTAGTCGAGCTCGATCCTGGTCATTCTTGGTGGTGATATCCAATCAAACCACTGCCTTGCTACCAGGATTCGAACCTCTCCTCCAATTAGCTGTCCTCTTGTGTACGACATCTCGCCCAAGAGCAAGCAAGCATTACCCAATCAGGTGTCGCGATGGATCTCCGGGGCGATGAAAAAGGACTGACCAATGAGATGCAAGAAAGAGGAGCGCGTGAAGGAGGAAAAAAAAAAAAAAAAAAAAAAAAAAGAAGAGCGCTTTAGTTGTATCTACAAACAACGCTAAAAGTGTCGGAGCTAGATTTGATCCAGTTTTCAACGTTGATCACGACTTTTCACAGTAAGTACGCAGTTGTCATTGTGAAATTTAATTTTAAATGTTTGTGCTATAGTAATAACACGTTTTTCAGGTGGTAATACCTGTCGTACTCCGATATAAAGGTTGTTTTCCTGTCATTTACAGTAGTCCTCCATTGTTGTTGTTCAACCAGCGGTGTTTTTCCACTAACCGTGTAGTAAAATAACAAGTAAATCATTTTTGATCGTATGAAAGCTAGGCTAACTGAAGTATATTTAACCGAACTTTTAGCATAGCAAGCAGCGGTGTTTTCCCCGTTTGTCATTTACTGCATTAAAACGTCAGTAGAGCATCAGCTAGCTCTAATAACGAATAATAACCGGACCTTTTCGTGTCGATTGCTGCGTCTTTGTGTTTGTTCTTCGCCTGTTGCCCGCATGTTTTAGCGAGTACTCACACATGCACACGAATACCTTTATTTATTCAAAGTTATTGTTGTTGTTTTTATTATTAAACATAATAAAAATGTATGAATGAATTAATGATTAATGAATGAGTCACACTGTCGTCCTCGAGCTTTGCAATGTGTTATTTTTCTTTTGTTGTGCTGAATGTTTAGAATAATAGTAATACATAATAATAATTAATAATAATTTAAATAAATAACAGTCTCCAAAAAACAAGCAATTGGTATTTATGAAATGAACACACACACAAAAATCAAATTAATGCAAGTATCCATCCAATCAAATAAAGCCGTATTAAAGCCTCCTGCAGCATTTTATTTTCTCATCTTGTGTTTCCACTGCTGGTTTACAATCTGCTTTTCTCATTTGATTCATTCAGCTTTTAGGATGGAACCCAGATTCAGAAGACTGGCTAGTGGCATTCTGAATTTGTCAGACTCATCTGAAGCCCATTCATTTAAAAAGGCAAAAAAAGGAAAGCCATGGATGAAGCCCTTGTCCCCGGAAGCAGTCTTGGAAAAGGCAACAAAGAACCTGCTGGATCATCAGGGAGATCTTTCCAACAGAAAGCATCTTCTTGGCTTCTTTGAGATCCAGTTTGGTATTTTCCAGGGCCAGACATTCAAATGGCTGCTGGAAAATGCTTTAGGTTATGCTGCCTACCTTGTTGCTGCTATGAAGAGAGATCCAACAGGGGGTAGTAAAGACACCAAGGATCATGCCAGCAACAAACACAGTTTCAGAGAATACATGGAAATGTTTCCATCTGCCAAAACTGCTGTGGCGATGAAAGAGGAGCAGTGGTCTCGAGAGAAGACACAGCCTAGTTTGTCCAGCCAGCCGGGACCATCGATGGCATCCTCTTCTTCTCAGTCTCCATCAACGTCTAATCCTTCTGCTGCAAGACCTCCCAGTTCACCATCACACCCCAAAACTCCTCAGCCCATCTCCACCTTGTCTCTCTCTTCACTATTAGTGGGTAATTTGGCTAAGGACAAAAACATTGAGAAAGCTGTAAAAAGGCTGGCGTCCCCATTTAAAGTCAGACCTTGTAAGAAAACAATTCTCTTTTTTTCCAAACCCTGAGTTACATTTATTCTTATTGGCAGTGGATGTTAATGCTGTGTTGTTGTTGTTTTTCAACTTTGATACATGCACGGCCGCATTCCACATCCACAACTTTTAACAAGCCAGCTGGATCCCTTTCTTCCTCACCTGCGCTTGTAGGATCCCCCTTCACCCTCGAAGCCTCCCCCTCCTCCTCCTCCTCCTCCTCCCTCCCAGTAGCAGGACCCTCTTCCCCACACCCAACTGTGGAAACCTCCATCAATCCTCCACAGACACCACCAGCCTTGGGCCCTAAAGCCAGTGAGCAGTTCTCCACCGCTGCTCATCCAAAAACTCCCACCACATTTCCACCCGTGTCGAGTGAAGTGGACGACAGCACGCTTCTGGCAGAAGCACTCAGATGGGACAAATCTCACTCAGCAAGTATGTACATTTTATATAGAATTTTTATGTCTTTACTCAAGCATGCATTTAAAGAAAGAACACACACACACCACTGACACACACACACGCATATATATATATATATATATTTAAACAAAACCCTTTTGCATTTGCTCTTACTGAAAGAGTTTTAAGGTTTAAGTGTCCCCTGAAATTTTAAACTTTATCCATGCACAAATTCTATTAATAGACTTTTTTTTACCTTCTTTTTTTCCTCTCAGCACAAAGAGTGTGTCTTCCAGCCGGCTGGCTTCACACACTCCCTGAGGTGGACCAGAGATGGATGTCCAAAGCTCTTTTCAAATGGACAGCGCAAGGACATCCTGAACTGGACTTCAGCAAGGTGGACAGACTGTGGTGGTATCCTCCACAATTCCCCTTGCGCGTCACCAATGTCCCTCAGCCCGAAGACTATTTTGGCAGCCCCCTCTTTCTTTGGATGCGCCGAAAACTCTGGCAAGTCAAGCTGACATGTCCACATTCAGATTGCCACAAAGGGCTTCTGACCTCAGCCGGTCTGCATCAGAAGATCAGACAAGTTATTTCTGTGGACACAACGTACTTTGTGGCATCTGAGTATTTAGTTTGCAAAATATGCAAAAGAAAGGTCATCAGCTGGAGCCATGCCATCGTCTCCCAGCTGGATGTGGGTCACAGGATGCAGTTCCCCTGCATCCTCACATCCAAGCTTGCCTGTGACCTGAGGGTGGTCACTTTGATGCGCCAGAGAGGTTTGGGGAACAGCAGCAGCCAGATTAGGAGGAAGCTGCTGGAGAGTCATTCAGAAACGTGGCTGAAGAAGACTGTCCAGTACCTGACGGACTGCAAACATGTCAAAGGGGCTGTTAAAAAGGGTCTGATAAGACCAGTCACATTTTCACCTCCCCCTCCAATGCCTATTGTTCCAAAGCACAGGTATAGGACCTCAGCTCAGCCGCACATTTTTGTGCTTCCGCCCAACACTGCTGGGGAGGCAAAACTTAAGCCAAAGCCACAGCTGCAGGCACTAGCACCCCAGCTGAGTTCTACACCCTTCATCATCCCATCAGGATCCACCTCACAGGTTTTGGTTCCTCCCGTTTTAAACGTCCCCTTCAGTTTTGTCATGCCTCCTCCTGCCGTGCCGATCATACTTGCTGTGCCGCCATCACCTCAGCCTGTTTCCAACACGCCATACACGACACAACAATACCGAAAGCGGAAAATGGAAGCAGAAAAAATGGGTATTGTGAAAAGGAAATACATAAAAAAAACAGAAACCATAACGTGCAGCAAATGCGGTGGAAACAGACAGCCACCATCCCACCGTCAGTACTTTGGGAACTGGTTCTGTGAAACAACTGAAACTCAGTCATTTGACATTTGGAGGGCTGAGCTACAGAAGCGTGGATATGGGAAAAAAAGAGGAAATGATCCACCACCACCACCACCAGCACCACCACCACCACCACTTTAAACAAAAAGCAGTCCTTGCACAGAAAAAAATTGCACATCCAAAGTATCTATTGTTTTATATTGGTTTATATTTTTTTAAACATTGTAATGATGACACCATCTTTTATATATATTTTTTTATAATATTTTGTTGGTGTTTTCTGTAAGAATTATTGTGTTTTTTAAGCTTTAAGTTGTCTTTCTTGTTTGAATGTACCACCACCAGCACCACCACAAAAAGCAGTCCTTGCACAGAAAAACTTGCACATCCAAAGCACCTATTGTTTTATATTGGTTTATTTTTGTGCTTTTCTATATAGATTTTGTTTTTTTGTAAAGTTAAACATTGTAATGATGATACCATCTTTTATATATTTTTTCTATAATATTTTGTTGGTGTTTTCTGTAAGAATTATTGTGCTTTTCAAGCTTTTAGGTTTTTTTTGTCGTTTAAATTTGCTATTTCAATATTTAAGTATTTGATCAAAATATAATAATTGAATTTGTGGATAGAAACTGTCATATGGATGCCATTTACGGACATCTTTGCATTAAAGAACTTTTACATGAGCACTTGAGTATTTTAATTTGTGTTCATCTCTTAAATAGTTAGATTTCAGAAGATTGTCAAAACATTACATCTGTTGTTGTTTTTACACAAATAATTATGTTGTTATGCCGCTGTAGTACATTAATTAGACTATTCATTTTGTTTCAAGTTTCAAAGTAAACTTTATTGTCAATCTCTATAATGTTTTCACATACATTGAAATTTTCTCTTCAAACTAAAGGAATCTAACTTCAAATTACAGAATGAAATCGAATAAGACCAACAAATAAGGTGACTATACATATAAAAAAAATAAAGTGACTGTAAAAATGAGACGAAAAAAATATCTTAACTTTCATATAGTTTATATTTCCATTATAAACAAATATCATGGGCTAAGAGGCCTGGCAAACTTGGCAGAAGAGGTTAAGAAAGCCACGAGGCCAAAAAAAAAAGAAATTCGAACGCGCCCGGTGCGGGGCTCGAACCCGCGGCCTCTGTATGCGTTCCTTCAAATTGTGAAAACTTTATGTAGTCTGATGGGCGCCGTCCTTGGCGCAGTAGGCAGCGCGTCAGTCTCATAATCTGAAGGTCGTGAGTTCGACCCTCGATAAGATTAGAATACTTACTCTTCCCAGTGAGCTTTCTTGGGACCTTTGTCTTAAACTTCAACCGCACTTCTGCTGTCAATTCAAATGTCTCCCTGAAAGAAGTGCCTGACGTGAATTTGGTTTTAGGTCTTATGGGGTAACGCCGTTGAGACACATGGAGTGTGTGTACACCTTTCCAAGCAATAAAAAGAGAGCGCAAATCAGGCATAGGGATTTCACCTGTTAGCAGGTTTCTGCCACTAAGCAGATTAGCCAAGCAAATGTAAAGCACCCATTGTGGGTAGCAGACAAAAGAAGCATTAGTGTTGCAAATTAGCAGTCGCATCAACTTGCAAAGAGTATCCCAAAGAAATGGCTGAAAGTGATAGTCATAGGAAAGTCATAGGAGAAGGACTATGTGTGTGTTTGTGTGATCGAGTCTTTTCACGGCCTCGTTGGCGCAGTAGGCAGCGCGTCAGTCTCATAATCTGAAGGTCGTGAGTTCGACCCTCACACGAGGCACTGGTTTTGCACAGCTCTTCCCAGCAGTCACCCAGGAGCGCCTAGGATCATAGCTGTCGTTCACCTCAACTGCAAAATGTGGACGAGCCCCAATGGCAGCGCCTTGTCAACATGTGCTCTCATTACTAAATAACCCTTACTGTTGCAAATAACCCATCATGTTAGAGTATCCTAAAGTAACACCTTAGGTTGCTTGTTCAATTCCGGCTGGAAGCACTTCTTTCAGACATCGCTGTCTTACCAATTATACCTTGTAAAACACCCAATTGTGCAAACCACAAAAGAAGCCTTACTGTTGCAAATCAGCATCTGGGTCAACTTGAAAAGAGTATCCCAAAGAAACAGTTTAAAGTATGATTTCATAGGAGCGCACTGCTTCTCTGTGTGTTCTATGCTTTGCATGGCCTCATTGGCTCTTTAGGCAGAGCATCAGTCTCATAATCTGTGTCACACGAGGCACAAATTTTGTACAGCTCTTGCCAGCAGTCATCCAGGAACACATAGGCTCATAGCTGTACAGAATGTTCCCCTCAACTGCAAAATGTTAACTAGTGTCCACAACGGTGCTTTCCCCTCAGACAAAGCTTTTGTCATCATTTGCTTTCAAACTTGCTGCTTCATTACTCCAAACACATTGTGTAAGGCCTATCTGTTCTCCCCGTTTCGATGGCAAGCTTTGTTGTGTTAACTAAGCCACGTATGCTAGCCATTTTTCTGCGTAATCAAAACAGTCTCCAGCCATTTGTACTTTTGTGCCCTTAGTGCCCAAGAAAGGAACATTCTCCCATATGCAAGCTCAGTTGGCAATTGTGTCATTGTTATTTTCTTTGTGCAGTAAAGCTTGCATTCCCCTCTTTGTATGTACGTAACACAATGGCGTGCAGCAGCAGCTCCCTTCGATAGCTCAGTTGGTAGAGCGGAGGACTGTAGGCTGAAAAACATAGGGCATCCTTAGGTCGCTGGTTCAATTCCGGCTCGAAGGAGCTTTTTCGTGCACCGTTGTCTTACCATTCATACCTTCCTTATTACGATAAGAATGCTTACTCTTCCCAGTGAGCTTTCTTGGGACCTTTGTCTTAAACTTCAACCGCACTTCTGCTGTCAATTCAAATGTCTCCCTGAAAGAAGTGCCTGACGTGAATTTGGTTTTAGGTCTTATGGGGTAACGCCGTTGAGACACATGGAGTGTGTGTACACCTTTCCAAGCAATAAAAAGAGAGCGCAAATCAGGCATAGGGATTTCACCTGTTAGCAGGTTTCTGCCACTAAGCAGATTAGCCAAGCAAATGTAAAGCACCCATTGTGGGTAGCAGACAAAAGAAGCATTAGTGTTGCAAATTAGCAGTCGCATCAACTTGCAAAGAGTATCCCAAAGAAATGGCTGAAAGTGATAGTCATAGGAAAGTCATAGGAGAAGGACTATGTGTGTGTTTGTGTGATCGAGTCTTTTCACGGCCTCGTTGGCGCCCCCGGCCGCTTGTTAGTCGAGCTCGATCCTGGTCATTCTTGGTGGTGATATCCAATCAAACCACTGCCTTGCTACCAGGATTCGAACCTCTCCTCCAATTAGCTGTCCTCTTGTGTACGACATCTCGCCCAAGAGCAAGCAAGCATTACCCAATCAGGTGTCGCGATGGATCTCCGGGGCGATGAAAAAGGACTGACCAATGAGATGCAAGAAAGAGGAGCGCGTGAAGGAGGAAAAAAAAAAAAAAAAAAAAAAGAAGAGCGCTTTATTTGTATCTACAAACAACGCTAAAAGTGTCGGAGCTAGATTTGATCCAGTTTTCAACGTTGATCACGACTTTTCACAGTAAGTACGCAGTTGTCATTGTGAAATTTAATTTTAAATGTTTGTGCTATAGTAATAACACGTTTTTCAGGTGGTAATACCTGTCGTACTCCGATATAAAGGTTGTTTTCCTGTCATTTACAGTAGTCCTCCATTGTTGTTGTTCAACCAGCGGTGTTTTTCCACTAACCGTGTAGTAAAATAACAAGTAAATCATTTTTGATCGTATGAAAGCTAGGCTAACTGAAGTATATTTAACCGAACTTTTAGCATAGCAAGCAGCGGTGTTTTCCCCGTTTGTCATTTACTGCATTAAAACGTCAGTAGAGCATCAGCTAGCTCTAATAACGAATAATAACCGGACCTTTTCGTGTCGATTGCTGCGTCTTTGTGTTTGTTCTTCGCCTGTTGCCCGCATGTTTTAGCGAGTACTCACACATGCACACGAATACCTTTATTTATTCAAAGTTATTGTTGTTGTTTTTATTATTAAACATAATAAAAATGTATGAATGAATTAATGATTAATGAATGAGTCACACTGTCGTCCTCGAGCTTTGCAATGTGTTATTTTTCTTTTGTTGTGCTGAATGTTTAGAATAATAGTAATACATAATAATAATTAATAATAATTTAAATAAATAACAGTCTCCAAAAAACAAGCAATTGGTATTTATGAAATGAACACACACACAAAAATCAAATTAATGCAAGTATCCATCCAATCAAATAAAGCCGTATTAAAGCCTCCTGCAGCATTTTATTTTCTCATCTTGTGTTTCCACTGCTCAGTTTATGGTTTACAATCTGCTTTTCTCATTTGATTCATTCAGCTTTTAGGATGGAACCCAGATTCAGAAGACTGGCTAGTGGCATTCTGAATTTGTCAGACTCATCTGAAGCCCATTCATTTAAAAAGGCAAAAAAAGGAAAGCCATGGATGAAGCCCTTGTCCCCGGAAGCAGTCTTGGAAAAGGCAACAAAGAACCTGCTGGATCATCAGGGAGATCTTTCCAACAGAAAGCATCTTCTTGGCTTCTTTGAGATCCAGTTTGGTATTTTCCAGGGCCAGACATTCAAATGGCTGCTGGAAAATGCTTTAGGTTATGCTGCCTACCTTGTTGCTGCTATGAAGAGAGATCCAACAGGGGGTAGTAAAGACACCAAGGATCATGCCAGCAACAAACACAGTTTCAGAGAATACATGGAAATGTTTCCATCTGCCAAAACTGCTGTGGCGATGAAAGAGGAGCAGTGGTCTCGAGAGAAGACACAGCCTAGTTTGTCCAGCCAGCCGGGACCATCGATGGCATCCTCTTCTTCTCAGTCTCCATCAACGTCTAATCCTTCTGCTGCAAGACCTCCCAGTTCACCATCACACCCCAAAACTCCTCAGCCCATCTCCACCTTGTCTCTCTCTTCACTATTAGTGGGTAATTTGGCTAAGGACAAAAACATTGAGAAAGCTGTAAAAAGGCTGGCGTCCCCATTTAAAGTCAGACCTTGTAAGAAAACAATTCTCTTTTTTTCCAAACCCTGAGTTACATTTATTCTTATTGGCAGTGGATGTTAATGCTGTGTTGTTGTTGTTGTTTTTCAGCTTTGATACATGCACGGCCGCATTCCACATCCACAACTTTTAACAAGCCAGCTGGATCCCTTTCTTCCTCACCTGCGCTTGTAGGATCCCCCTTCACCCTCGAAGCCTCCCCCTCCTCCTCCTCCTCCCTCCCAGTAGCAGGACCCTCTTCCCCACACCCAACTGTGGAAACCTCCATCAATCCTCCACAGACACCACCAGCCTTGGGCCCTAAAGCCAGTGAGCAGTTCTCCACCGCTGCTCATCCAAAAACTCCCACCACATTTCCACCCGTGTCGAGTGAAGTGGACGACAGCACGCTTCTGGCAGAAGCACTCAGATGGGACAAATCTCACTCAGCAAGTATGTACATTTTATATAGAATTTTTATGTCTTTACTCAAGCATGCATTTAAAGAAAGAACACACACACACCACTGACACACACACACACATATATATATATATATATTTAAACAAAACCCTTTTGCATTTGCTCTTACTGAAAGAGTTTTAAGGTTTAAGTGTCCCCTGAAATTTTAAACTTTATCCATGCACAAATTCTATTAATAGACTTTTTTTACCTTCTTTTTTTCCTCTCAGCACAAAGAGTGTGTCTTCCAGCCGGCTGGCTTCACACACTCCCTGAGGTGGACCAGAGATGGATGTCCAAAGCTCTTTTCAAATGGACAGCGCAAGGACATCCTGAACTGGACTTCAGCAGGGTGGACAGACTGTGGTGGTATCCTCCACAATTCCCCTTGCGCGTAACCAATGTCCCTCAGCCCGAAGACTATTTTGGCAGCCCCCTCTTTCTTTGGATGCCCCGAAAACTCTGGCAAGTCAAGCTGACATGTCCACATTCAGATTGCCACAAAGGGCTTCTGACCTCAGCCGGTCTGCATCAGAAGATCAGACAAGTTATTTCTGTGGACACAACGTACTTTGTGGCATCTGAGTATTTAGTTTGCAAAATATGCAAAAGAAAGGTCATCAGCTGGAGCCATGCCATCGTCTCCCAGCTGGATGTGGGTCACAGGATGCAGTTCCCCTGCATCCTCACATCCAAGCTTGCCTGTGACCTGAGGGTGGTCACTTTGATGCGCCAGAGAGGTTTGGGGAACAGCAGCAGCCAGATTAGGAGGAAGCTGCTGGAGAGTCATTCAGAAACGTGGCTGAAGAAGACTGTCCAGTACCTGACGGACTGCAAACAAGTCAAAGGGGCTGTTAAAAAGGGTCTGATAAGACCAGTCACATTTTCACCTCCCCCTCCAATGCCTATTGTTCCAAAGCACAGGTGGCTGATGCAGGTCTACGCCCAAGATGTTCTCCAGAGGCTGACTGAGGTCAAGGCCTCAGTAACATCAACTTATGGACGCATCTTGAAGCTGGACTCCACCAAGAAAGTGGCTCGGAAACTGGCTGGAAAGGGCTTTGGAACAGCGACCTGGGCAACAAATGTTGGCAATGAGCACGGCCAAATAATCACATCTGTGCTCACTGCCAGCGAAGGTTTTGGCCTGGGGCCGATGATCGAAGGACTAATAGGGAGATATGCAGTGGCTGGGGTACCTCCCCCTGAAGTGCTTTACGTGGACAGAGACTGCTGCGGAAACACTCTACTTCGAAGAATGTTCCAGAAGTGGAAAGATCTTAAGATCCGCCTGGACATATGGCACTTCATGAGAAGGTTTTCGGTGGGCTGCACCACAGATTCCCACCAGCTATATGCTTCCTTCATGAGGCGCCTCAGCCATTGTCTCTTTATGTGGGATGAGGAAGATCTGACAGCCCTGAAGCTAGCCAAACGCTCCGAACTTTCTGCCAGGCTCCAAAATCCGTCAGAAGCTGATGTGATGAGGTCCATTAGCCGCAGTGAGTTAGCCCTGCACTGCAGGAGAACGACACGTGGCTCTCAGGAGACTCTGGCTCTCATCAAAAGCCTCATCCAAGCTTTTGACGGGGACAAAGGTCGCGACACTCTGGGGGTCCCACTGATCAACTCGGCACGCATGGCTAACATTTTAGCTGCCCAGGCAAAACACGTGGCCTGCATCCAGGATCCCCCAGGCATCCAGCTCTACACCAGGACGGGGACAATCCTGAAAGGAGGACATCGTTTGCCCACATACCGCTGTGCCAGAGGTTCAACATCCCTTGAATCTTTTCATCTTCATCTGAATAGATTCATCCCTGGTAAGTTGTTAGTTAATCTTTCCTTAAAACACAAAAATCCTAAAATAGTGTAAATATTGAAAGCCATATTTATGCATGGAAACGTGTGTTGTTATTTTTTTTTTTTGCATGGATATTACAGGCACCCTGGCAAGCGATGTCTTCTTCCAGGCCTACCTGTTAGATGGGCTGGCCAGGTGGAATGAAGACCGCGCTGTAGCAGCCACAACTGACAAACAGCAGCCATGCTCCTACAACCATCTCCTGCGGCATGCTGTTAACAGTTTGTCTGAGGAGGTCCTTGGCGAGGAAATTGTTCCTTATACTGGGCCAAGAAAATACACAGGTATGCATACTTTTTTTGAAAAGAACTTCAAAACCTTTTTTCTTCTTCTAATGAGTGCTTTGCCTTTTACAGGTGAACTTCTGGGGGTGGAGTACCTTTACCAGCAAACTGGTAAAGTACTCCAAGATTACCAACAGGCTGTTGAAGAGTCGGAGACGACTGACATGGATATTGAGGACAGCTTCAATGAACCCGAAGAGTTTGAAGACTTCACTGTGGCCACTTTGGAGCCAGTGAGAACCTTCTCAGTCTCTTCAACGTCATCCTTGGCACCCACCAGCAGTCTGTCAGCTCCAGACCCTCAGCCTGGCCCCTCTTGGTCTCCTCCTCCTCCTCCTGAGGGTCCTTCAACGAGTGCGACACACTCAGCGCCTGGACCTACACCACCATCTCCCTCTTCATCAGCGCCTGGACCTACACCACCATCTCCCTCTTCATCACCTTCCGCCACCACCTCTGTTCCCCCTTGTGTTTTATCCCCCGCTGAACAGAGCAGTGAGTTTAGTTAAACTTTTCTATTGAAAAAGTAAAGATGTATGTTTTTTATTTATAATTTTTTTTTTGCAAATGGGAAAAGGGTCTAGGAGAGCTTTAATTATAAGGATGTATCATGTTACTGTTTATTAAGGGATTTGCTTTTTTCTTTTCCAGCCTCCAAAACAGATCTGGCAGCAACCCCTGAACAGTTGGACTCTTCATGTGACGTAAGACTAAGTTATTTTCAAAAGCATAAATGTCATTTTTCTTTCAATTTGATTCACTAACTGTTGTTCTTGTTTTCTAGGATTCTGTCGGCCCTGACAACGTGGAGGGTTATGGGGCCGTGCAGGAGCTGGCTGATTTCTTGGTCGGCCTCCGGCACAATAACCTTGTGGTGACTGCAGAGGAGTCAAACCAGATCATTTCCCTGTGGCAGTCATTGGGGGATTATGATAAACAAAAAACGGTTTACTCCCAGCGTCACCAAGCTCACCTGAAGCAGGGAAGATTTAGAGCAACCAAAAAAATTGTAGCCCCCGGCGTCGAAAGCACAAAAAGGTGAGTAGACAAAAAACACACAAGAGCTGAGCCACCAAAAGAAGTGAAAGAAAAAAAAATGATTGGCTTTAAAATAATACTTTAAATCATATATCCTTGTTTTTTTGTCCTTGCTTTTCCCCCTCTTTTTTCATGTAGGTGTTTTATCGGGGCTCACAGTCCTGCCCAGTGGCCAGACTGCAACAGAGTGACAGAAGCCATCTTTGTGAGACTCTGTGCCTTGTACCCAAACGCCGTCCGATGCGAAGGGAAGAAGGTTTCTCGGTTCACAATGGTGGTGCGGATGTACAGGACGATTAGAGAGTGCATCGTCTCAAATGCGCGAATTATGAGTGAGACCACCATCCAGCTCCCAGAAGTAAATGCTGCTACAGTCACACAATGGTAAGTAAATTAGAATGATTTTAATATATGACATTTTCAGTCTTTATGAATACATTTTCAACAACATCAAACAGAAAAAGATAAGAAGCTGTATCCTATAGAATGCATAGAGGAAAATCAAAACAGTTTAATCGAAAAATAGGATCAAACAATAGTAGTGGGGCCTTTTTCATTTGTCTTGCATCTTATAAACACAAAGGCAGCTGGGGCTGTTACCCTGTTTTGATTCTATTGTTGAACCTTTTTGTTTTGCACGCATTTGCAGGTACAGCAGGCGGTGCCGGGCTCAAGAAAAACTCATTTTGAACCAGGGCATCCCACAACCTGCTGCTTCCATGGCAGCAACAGAAAAACTACCATCTCCACTCCAGAAAGGACCACCTATACAGGTGGGGACCTCAGCTCAGCCGCACATTTTTGTGCTTCCGCCCAACACTGCTGGGGAGGCAAAACTTAAGCCAAAGCCACAGCTGCAGGCACTAGCACCCCAGCTGAGTTCTACACCCTTCATCATCCCATCAGGATCCACCTCACAGGTTTTGGTTCCTCCCGTTTTAAACGTCCCCTTCAGTTTTGTCATGCCTCCTCCTGCCGTGCCGATCATACTTGCTGTGCCGCCATCACCTCAGCCTGTTTCCAACACGCCATACACGACACAACAATACCGAAAGCGGAAAATGGAAGCAGAAAAAATGGGTATTGTGAAAAGGAAATACATAAAAAAAACAGAAACCATAACGTGCAGCAAATGCGGTGGAAACAGACAGCCACCATCCCACCGTCAGTACTTTGGGAACTGGTTCTGTGAAACAACTGAAACTCAGTCATTTGACATTTGGAGGGCTGAGCTACAGAAGCGTGGATATGGGAAAAAAAGAGGAAATGATCCACCACCACCACCACCACCAGCACCACCACCACTTTAAACAAAAAGCAGTCCTTGCACAGAAAAAAATTGCACATCCAAAGTATCTATTGTTTTATATTGGTTTATATTTTTTTAAACATTGTAATGATGACACCATCTTTTATATATTTTTTTCTATAATATTTTGTTGGTGTTTTCTGTAAGAATTATTGTGCTTTTCAAGCTTTTAGGTTTTTTTTGTCGTTTAAATTTGCTATTTCAATATTTAAGTATTTGATCAAAATATAATAATTGAATTTGTGGATAGAAACTGTCATATGGATGCCATTTACGGACATCTTTGCATTAAAGAACTTTTACATGAGCACTTGAGTATTTTAATTTGTGTTCATCTCTTAAATAGTTAGATTTCAGAAGATTGTCAATACATTACATCTGTTGTTGTTTTTACACAAATAATTATATTGTTATGCCGCTGTAGTACATTAATTAGACTATTCATTTTGTTTCAAGATTCAAAGTAAACTTTATTGTCAATCTCTATAATGTTTTCACATACATATAAATTTTTCTCTTCAAACTAAAGGAATCTAACTTCAAATTACAGAATGAAATCGAATAAGACCAACAAATAAGGTGACTATACATATAAAAAAAATAAAGTGACTGTAAAAATGAGACGAAAAAAATATCTTGACTATCATATAGTTTATATTTCCATTATAAACAAATCTCATGGGCTAAGAGGCCTGGCAAACTTGGCAGAAGAGGTTAAGAAAGCCACGAGGCCAAAAAAAAAAAAAATTCGAACGCGCCCGGTGCGGGGCTCGAACCCGCGGCCTCTGTATGCGTTCCTTCAAATTGTGAAAACTTTATGTAGACTGATAGGGCGCCGTCCTTGGCGCAGTAGGCAGCGCGTCAGTCTCATAATCTGAAGGTCGTGAGTTCGACCCTCACACGAGGCACTGGTTTTGCACAGCTCTTCCCAGCAGTCCACCCAGGAACGCCTAGGATCATAGCTGTCGTTCACCTCAATTGCAAAATGTGGACGAGCCCCAATGGCAGCGCCTTGTCAACATGTGCTCTCATTACTAAATAACCCTTACTGTTGCAAATAACCCATCATGTTAGAGTATCCTAAAGTAACACCTTAGGTTGCTTGTTCAATTCCGGCTGGAAGCACTTCTTTCAGACATCGCTGTCTTACCAATTATACCTTGTAAAACACCCAATTGTGCAAACCACAAAAGAAGCCTTACTGTTGCAAATCAGCATCTGGGTCAACTTGAAAAGAGTATCCCAAAGAAACAGTTTAAAGTATGATTTCATAGGAGCGCACTGCTTCTCTGTGTGTTCTATGCTTTGCATGGCCTCATTGGCTCTTTAGGCAGAGCATCAGTCTCATAATCTGTGTCACACGAGGCACAAATTTTGTACAGCTCTTGCCAGCAGTCATCCAGGAACACATAGGCTCATAGCTGTACAGAATGTTCCCCTCAACTGCAAAATGTTAACTAGTGTCCACAACGGTGCTTTCCCCTCAGACAAAGCTTTTGCCATCATTTGCTTTCAAACTTGCTGCTTCATTACTCCAAACACATTGTGTAAGGCCTATCTGTTCTCCCCGTTTCGATGGCAAGCTTTGTTGTGTTAACTAAGCCACGTTATGCTAGCCATTTTTCTGCGTAATCAAAACAGTCTCAACCATTTGTACTTTTGTGCCCTTAGTGCCCAAGAAAGGAACATTCTCCCATATGCAAGCTCAGTTGGCAATTGTGTCATTGTTATTTTCTTTGTGCAGTAAAGCTTGCATTCCCCTCTTTGTATGTAGGTAACACAATGGCGTGCAGCAGCAGCTCCCTTCGATAGCTCAGTTGGTAGAGCGGAGGACTGTAGGCTGAAAAACATAGGCATCCTTAGGTCGCTGGTTCAATTCCGGCTCGAAGGAGCTTTTTCGTGCACCGTTGTCTTACCATTCATACCTTCCTTATTACGATAAGAATGCTTACTCTTCCCAGTGAGCTTTCTTGGGACCTTTGTCTTAAAGTGTGGGTGACATGGCCTATTTTAATAAGCCAATATATAGTAAATAGTCTCTATTTCATGTTGCGATTGTTTTTAATATTTTTCGAAAAAGAATAAATAACGAAAAACGCGATATAAACAACGAGGACGGCCGCCGGCTTCACGCATTCCGCCAAATTCGCGCCGCCCTGTTTGTGACGTAACGAAAGGCAGACAACATGGCTAGCACCGATAGCGAAGCACAGAGTGATGCTACCATCTTCCAGCCAAGACCACTTAAATTTGTTTTTTTTATCGTCTTCTCACAACTGAGGTCGTGACCACGCTCAATAATGACGATGCCCGCATTATTGATCGCAAACTCTTCAGATTTGTTTGTGAAAGTTTAGCGTGTGTCCCCAGTTTTGGTCTCTAGGGGATCCGTCACACTGACCACGTGGTACAGACAGAGCCAATCAGAGCCGTCGACGCATCCGAAAGCAACTAAAACGTCCCGTCATTGGTCAATTAGGCCGGGTAGACGAGAGATAGCCGCGACCATAGAGGAAGCGATCCGCAGAGAAATATAGAAAATAAAGCTAAAATTCGCCGATTTAAGACAATTTTTTCATCCGGAAAGCGATTTGTCCATAGAGATCAGGTCTTTATTTCCAGGAAAGTATGTTCGGTTTGCTCAAAAACCCGGATTTCCGGGAATTCCCGGAAGATTTTCATCACTGAACGTTAAACTCACTCTCTTTTGTAATAAATACATTATGTAATAAACGTTAAACTCACTCTCTTTTGTGCCAGCTTTTCGGTCACAGATTTTCTCTTTTTGTACTGGCTCCTGCCAGTGCTGGTACTGGGCGTTTCTGTCTCGGACGTGCGCTGAACTTGTTTTGTCCATTGTTTCAGCAGCGTTTCTTGTTTTGGGAATTTATACACAGATACACTTTCACTAGAAGTATTGCTACATCCAGCTGCCACACAACGACTTGGCATGTTGATGATTAACAGAGAATTAACGAGAATTAAAGATGATTAACGAGAGAAACGAAGACTACCTGCTTTGTTTACATGCTGTCCGAAGCGGAACTACGGAAGTCAATGCCTTTCGTGACGTCACAGGTCATATCAGGGTCACTTCCAGTCTGCGCTCTTAGCGGCAAATTTCAAATCTCTGATTCCTTTGAAAGATGTCTATTATTCATATGCTTCGGATTTTTTTCGACGCGAACTATTGGTATCAATAGAATCAGCGTTTAAAGGGCTTTTTTATTTGACAAAGTTGTTCAAAGCATGGCATCCACACTTTAAACTTCAACCGCACTTCTGCTGTCAATTCAAATGTCTCCCTGAAAGAAGTGCCTCACTTGAATTTGGTTTTAGGTCTTATGGGGTAACGCCGTTGAGACACATGGAGTGTGTGTACACCTTTCCAAGCAATAAAAAGAGAGCGCAAATCAGGCATAGGGATTTCACCTGTTAGCAGGTTTCTGCCACTAAGCAGATTAGCCAAGCAAATGTAAAGCACCCATTGTGGGTAGCAGACAAAAGAAGCATTAGTGTTGCAAATTAGCAGTCGCATCAACTTGCAAAGAGTATCCCAAAGAAATGGCTGAAAGTGATAGTCATAGGAAAGTCATAGGAGAAGGACTATGTGTGTGTTTGTGTGATCAAGTCTTTTCACGGCCTCGTTGGCGCAGTAGGCAGCGCGTCAGTCTCATAATCTGAAGGTCGTGAGTTCGACCCTCACACGAGGCACTGGTTTTGCACAGCTCTTCCCAGCAGCCACCCAGGAACGCCTAGGATCATAGCTGTCGTTCTCCTCAATTGCAAAATGTGGACGAGCCCCAATGGCAGCGCCTTGTCAACATGTGCTCTCATTACTAAATAACCCTTACTGTTGCAAATAACCCGTCATGTTAGAGTATCCTAAAGTAACACCTTAGGTTGCTTGTTCAATTCCGGCTGGAAGCACTTCTTTCAGACATCGCTGTCTTACCAATTATACCTTGTAAAACACCCAATTGTGCAAACCACAAAAGAAGCCTTACTGTTGCAAATCAGCATCTGGGTCAACTTGAAAAGAGTATCCCAAAGAAACAGTTTAAAGTATGATTTCATAGGAGCGCACTGCTTCTCTGTGTGTTCTATGCTTTGCATGGCCTCATTGGCTCTTTAGGCAGAGCATCAGTCTCATAATCTGTGTCACACGAGGCACAAATTTTGTACAGCTCTTGCCAGCAGTCATCCAGGAACACATAGGCTCATAGCTGTACAGAATGTTCCCCTCAACTGCAAAATGTTAACTAGTGTCCACAACGGTGCTTTCCCCTCAGACAAAGCTTTTGCCATCATTTGCTTTCAAACTTGCTGCTTCATTACTCCAAACACATTGTGTAAGGCCTATCTGTTCTCCCCGTTTCGATGGCAAGCTTTGTTGTGTTAACTAAGCCACGTTTGCTAGCCATTTTTCTGCGTAATCAAAACAGTCTCAACCATTTGTACTTTTGTGCCCTTAGTGCCCAAGAAAGGAACATTCTCCCATATGCAAGCTCAGTTGGCAATTGTGTCATTGTTATTTTCTTTGTGCAGTAAAGCTTGCATTCCCCTCTTTGTATGTAGGTAACACAATGGCGTGCAGCAGCAGCTCCCTTCGATAGCTCAGTTGGTAGAGCGGAGGACTGTAGGCTGAAAAACATAGGCATCCTTAGGTCGCTGGTTCAATTCCGGCTCGAAGGAGCTTTTTCGTGCACCGTTGTCTTACCATTCATACCTTCCTTATTACGATAAGAATGCTTACTCTTCCCAGTGAGCTTTCTTGGGACCTTTGTCTTAAAGTGTGGGTGACATGGCCTATTTTAATAAGCCAATATATAGTAAATAGTCTCTATTTCATGTTGCGATTGTTTTTAATATTTTTCGAAAAAGAATAAATAACGAAAAACGCGATATAAACAACGAGGACGGCCGCCGGCTTCACGCATTCCGCCAAATTCGCGCCGCCCTGTTTGTGACGTAACGAAAGGCAGACAACATGGCTAGCACCGATAGCGAAGCACAGAGTGATGCTACCATCTTCCAGCCAAGACCACTTAAATTTGTTTTTTTTATCGTCTTCTCACAACTGAGGTCGTGACCACGCTCAATAATGACGATGCCCGCATTATTGATCGCAAACTCTTCAGATTTGTTTGTGAAAGTTTAGCGTGTGTCCCCAGTTTTGGTCTCTAGGGGATCCGTCACACTGACCACGTGGTACAGACAGAGCCAATCAGAGCCGTCGACGCATCCGAAAGCAACTAAAACGTCCCGTCATTGGTCAATTAGGCCGGGTAGACGAGAGATAGCCGCGACCATAGAGGAAGCGATCCGCAGAGAAATATAGAAAATAAAGCTAAAATTCGCCGATTTAAGACAATTTTTTCATCCGGAAAGCGATTTGTCCATAGAGATCAGGTCTTTATTTCCAGGAAAGTACGTTCGGTTTGCTCAAAAACCCGGATTTCCGGGAATTCCCGGAAGATTTTCATCACTGAACGTTAAACTCACTCTCTTTTGTAATAAATACATTATGTAATAAACGTTAAACTCACTCTCTTTTGTGCCAGCTTTTCGGTCACAGATTTTCTCTTTTTGTACTGGCTCCTGCCAGTGCTGGTACTGGGCGTTTCTGTCTCGGACGTGCGCTGAACTTGTTTTGTCCATTGTTTCAGCAGCGTTTCTTGTTTTGGGAATTTATACACAGATACACTTTCACTAGAAGTATTGCTACATCCAGCTGCCACACAACGACTTGGCATGTTGATGATTAACAGAGAATTAACGAGAATTAAAGATGATTAACGAGAGAAACGAAGACTACCTGCTTTGTTTACATGCTGTCCGAAGCGGAACTACGGAAGTCAATGCCTTTCGTGACGTCACAGGTCATATCAGGGTCACTTCCAGTCTGCGCTCTTAGCGGCAAATTTCAAATCTCTGATTCCTTTGAAAGATGTCTATTATTCATATGCTTCGGATTTTTTTCGACGCGAACTATTGGTATCAATAGAATCAGCGTTTAAAGGGCTTTTTTATTTGACAAAGTTGTTCAAAGCATGGCATCCACACTTTAAACTTCAACCGCACTTCTGCTGTCAATTCAAATGTCTCCCTGAAAGAAGTGCCTCACTTGAATTTGGTTTTAGGTCTTATGGGGTAACGCCGTTGAGACACATGGAGTGTGTGTACACCTTTCCAAGCAATAAAAAGAGAGCGCAAATCAGGCATAGGGATTTCACCTGTTAGCAGGTTTCTGCCACTAAGCAGATTAGCCAAGCAAATGTAAAGCACCCATTGTGGGTAGCAGACAAAAGAAGCATTAGTGTTGCAAATTAGCAGTCGCATCAACTTGCAAAGAGTATCCCAAAGAAATGGCTGAAAGTGATAGTCATAGGAAAGTCATAGGAGAAGGACTATGTGTGTGTTTGTGTGATCAAGTCTTTTCATGGCCTCGTTGGCGCAGTAGGCAGCGCGTCAGTCTCATAATCTGAAGGTCGTGAGTTCGACCCTCACACGAGGCACTGATTTTGCACAGCTCTTCCCAGCAGTCACCCAGGAACGCCTAGGATCATAGCTGTCGTTCAACTCAACTGCAAAATGTGGACGAGCCCCAATGGCAGCGCCTTGTCAACATGTGCTCTCATTACTAAATAACCCTTACTGTTGCAAATAACCCATCATGTTAGAGTATCCTAAAGTAACACCTTAGGTTGCTTGTTCAATTCCGGCTGGAAGGACTTCTTTCAGACATCGCTGTCTTACCAATTATACCTTGTAAAACACCCAATTGTGCAAACCACAAAAGAAGCCTTACTGTTGCAAATCAGCATCTGGGTCAACTTGAAAAGAGTATCCCAAAGAAACAGTTTAAAGTATGATTTCATAGGAGCGCACTGCTTCTCTGTGTGTTCTATGCTTTGCATGGCCTCATTGGCTCTTTAGGCAGAGCATCAGTCTCATAATCTGTGTCACACGAGGAGCTATCGAAGGGAGCTGCTGCTGCACCCCATTGTGTTACGTACATACAAGAGGGGAATGCAAGCTTTACTGCACAAAAAATACAATGACACACATTGCCAACTGAGCTTGCATATGGGAGAATGTTCCTTTCTTGGCACTAAGGGCACAAAAGTACAAATGGTGAGGACTGTTTTGATTACGCAGAAAAATGGCTAGCATACGTGGCTTAGTTAACACAACAAATCTGCCATCAAACGGGGAGAACAGATAGGCCTTACACAATGTGTTTGGGTAATGAAGCAGCAAGTTTGAAAGCAAATGATGACAAAGCTTTGTCTGAGGGGAAAGCACCGTGTGGACACTAGTTAACATTTTGCAGTTGGGAACATTCTGTACAGCTATGAGCCTATGTGTCCTGGATGACTGCTGGCAAGAGCTGTACAAATTTGTGCCTCGTGTGACACAGATTATGAGACTGATGCTCTGCCTAAGACCAATGAGGCCAGCAAAGCTAGAACACACAGAGAAGCTGCGCTCCTATGAAATCATACTTTAAACTGTTTCTTTGGGATACTCTTTTCAAGTTGACCCAGATGCTGATTTGCAACAGAAGGCTTCTTTTGTGGTTTGCACAATTGGGTGTTTTAAAGGTATAATTGGTAAGACAGCGATTGTCTGAAAGAAGTCCTTCCAGCCGGAATTGAACAAGCAACCTAAGGTGTTACTTTGGATACTCTAACATGACGGGTTATTTGCAACAGTAGGTTATTTAGTAATGAAGCACATTTTGACAAGGCCTGCCATTGGGCGCGTCCACATTTTGCGTTGAGGTGAACGACAGCTATGATCCTAGGCGTTCCTGGGTGACTGCTGGGAAGAGCTGTGCAAAACCATGCCTCGTGTGAGGTTCGAACTCACACCTTCAGATTATGAACTGACGCGCTGCCTACTGCGCCAACGAGGCCGTGAAAAGACTCGATCACACAAACACACACATAGTCCTTCTCCTATGACTTTCCTATGACTATCACTTTCAGCCATTTCTTTGGGATACTCTTTCAAGTTGATGCGACTGCTAATTTGCAACACTAATGCTTCTTTTGTCTGCTACCCACAATGGGTGCTTTACATTTGCTTGGCTAATCTGCTTAGTGGCAGAAACCTGCTAACGGGTGAAATCCCTATGCTGATTTGCGCTCCTTTTTATTGCTTGGAAGGTGTACACACACTCCATGTGTCTCAACGGCGTTACCCCATAAGACCTAAAACCAATTCAGTCAGGCACTTCTTTCAGGAGACATTGAATTGACAGCAGAAGTGGGTTGAAGTTTAGACAAAGGTCCCAAGAAAGCTCACTGGGAAGAGAAGCATTCTTTCGTAATAAGGAAGGTATGAATGGTAAGACAACGGTGCACGAAAAAGCTCCTGACGCGGAATTGAACCAGCGACCTAAGGATGCCTATGTTTTTCAGCCTACAGTCCTCCGCTCTACCAACTGAGCTATCGAAGGGAGCTGCTGCTGCACGCCATTGTGTTACGTACATACAAAGGGGAATGCAAGCTTTACTGCACAAAGAAAATAACAATGACACAATTGCCAACTGAGCTTGCATATGGGAGAATGTCCTTTCTTGGGCACTAAGGCACAAAAGTACAAATGGTTGAGACTGTTTTGATTACGCAGAAAAATGGCTAGCATACGTGCTTAGTTAACACAACAAAGCTTGCCATCGAAACGGGGAGAACAGATAGGCCTTACACAATGTGTTTGAGTATGAAGCAGCAGTTTGAAAGCAAATGATGGCAAAAGCTTTGTCTGAGGGGAAAGCACCGTTGTGGACCATAGTTAACATTTTGCAGTTGAGGGGAACATTCTGTACAGCTATGAGCCTATGTGTTCCTGGATGACTGCTGGCAGAGCTGTACAAAATTTGTGCCTCGTGTGACACAGATTATGACTGATGCTCTGCCTAAAGAGCCAATAGGCCATGCAAAGCATAGAACACACAGAGGCAGTGCGCTCCTATGAATCATACTTTAAACTGTTTCTTTGGGATACTCTTTTCAAGTTGACCCAGATGCTGATTTGCAACAGTAAGGCTTCTTTTGTGGTTTGCACAATTGGGTGTTTTACAAGGTATAATTGGTAAGACAGCGATGTCTGAAAGAAGTCCTTCCAGCCGAATTGAACAAGCAACCTAAGGTGTTACTTAGGATACTCTAACATGACGGTTATTTGCAACAGTAAGGGTTTTAGTAATGAGAGCACTGTTGACAAGGCGCTGCCATTGGGGCTCGTCACATTTTGCAGTTGAGGTGAACGACACCTATGATCCTAGGCGTTCCTGGGTGACTGCTGGGAAGAGCTGTGCAAAACCAGTGCCTCGTGTGAGGGTCGAACTCACGACCTTCAGATTATGAGACTGACGCGCTGCCTACGGCGCCAACGAGGCCGTGAAAAGACTGATCACACACAAACACACACATAGTCCTCCTCCTATGACTTTCCTATGACTATCACTTTCAGCCATTTCTTTGGGATACTCTGGCAAGTTGATGCACTGCTAATTTGCAACACTAATGCTTCTTTTGTCTGCTACCCCAATGGGTGCTTTACATTTGCTTGGCTAATCTGCTTAGTGGCAGAAACCTGCTAACAGGTGAAATCCCTATGCCTGATTTGCGCTCTCTTTTTATTGCTTGGAAAGGTGTACACACTCCATGTGTCTCAACGGCGTTACCCCATAAGACCTAAAACCAAATTACTCAGGCACTTCTTTCAGGGAGACATTTGAATTGACAGCAGAAGTGCGGTTGAAGTTTAAGACAAAGGTCCCAAGAAAGCTCACTGGGAAAGATAAGCATTCTTATCGTTAAGGAAGTATGAATGGTAAGACAACGTGCACGAAAAAGCTCCTTCGAGCCGGAATGAACCAGCGACCTAAGGATGCCTATGTTTTTCAGCCTACAGTCCTCCGCTCTACCAACTGAGCTATCGAAGGGAGCTGCTGCTGCACGCCATTGTGTTACGTACATACAAGAGGGGAATGCAAGCTTTACTGCACAAAGAAAATAACAATGACACAATTGCCAACTGAGCTTGCATATGGAGAATGTTCCTTTCTTGGGCCTAAGGGCAACAAAGTACAAATGTTGAGACTGTTTTGATTACGCAGAAAAATGGCTGACTAACGTGGCTTAGTTAACACAACAAAGCTTGCCATCGAGGGAGAACAGATGCCTTACACAATGTGTTTGGAGTAATGAGCAGCAAGTTTGAAAGCAAATGATGGCAAAAGCTTTGTCTGAGGGGAAAGCACCGTTGTGGACACTAGTTAACATTTTGCAGTTGAGGGAACATTCTGTACAGCTATGAGCCTATGTGTTCCTGGATGACTGCGGGCAAAGCTGTACAAAATTTGTG